>OX345637.1:11673075-11678075 GCA_947044365.1 Petrosia ficiformis | reverse complement strand
CTATTGAATTTTCCATTCCTGGACATCCTGATAATTTTTTCCCAGTTCATGTGGCTTTCACTTCACCACAAACCTATTGTCATATTGCGGTATGTGTTTGTCTGCCTGTCAATGATTTTGTACTTGTCCTTCCACCATTTATCCATCTCTCCATTTTTCCATCTATCCATCCATCCATCCATCCATCCATCCATTCATCCATCCATCCATCCATCCATCCATCCATCCATTCATTCATTCATTCATTCCTCCATCCATCTATTCATTCCTCCATCTATCTATTCATTCATCCATCCATTTATTCATTCCTCTGTCCATCTATTCATTCATCCATCCATCCATCCATCTCATCTATCCATCCACCCGTCTGTCCATCCATCTATCCATCCATCTATCCATCCATCCATCCATCCATTCATTTATCCATCTATCCAACCCACCAACCAACCATTCATTCATTCCTCCATCCATCTATTCATACATCCATCCATCCATCCATCCATCCATCCATCCATCCATCTATCCATCCATCAATGATTGTTGTGCATCATCACTATATGTGTACAATCAACATTACCAAACAGAGCAGAGAAAAAGACAATTAAATTAGTATTTAACTATTCTATTGTTAGAAATGTATTGTACACAGTAATGAAGTATAATTGAATAAACCTTCCAATCACCGTTATGTATTAGTTATGTCGTAAAACACAAATTACAATGTGATTAGGAATATACATGTGGCATAACCTTGGTATCCTTTGGGAACATGTTTATAGTGTTTGGTCACTTAATATTACATCAGGCAAGAATGTAGATTACATGACCTTAGTCTCGTTTTGGTAATGTCCCATTACTATGTGTGAGGTAGTGTCAATTATTTGACGTATTTAGTAGTGTGATTAAATCTACTACATGAGTTTCAAAGTTTAATTGTATTAAAATGTTTATGAGCACGGCTGTTTTGATAATTTATAAAATAGTTTACATTTTAATTCGTGACCTCTTTCCTTACACGTCAGACTTTAGTCCCTTACACGTCAATCTTCAGCTCCTAACCTCATCCTCCTAACATCAGTTAGTTGGCTAAGTAAATGACAATAAATGGTATCTTGGCTACTACTATATTTAATTGTTTGTAGAATGAGGAAACTGTTTCT
Organism: Petrosia ficiformis; assembly: GCA_947044365.1. Classification (NCBI taxonomy): domain Eukaryota; kingdom Metazoa; phylum Porifera; class Demospongiae; order Haplosclerida; family Petrosiidae; genus Petrosia; species Petrosia ficiformis. Next base: position 11,676,915 of record OX345637.1, on the reverse strand, counting down.
TAATTTACATAATATATTATATACATGAAAATACTGTACACACTCACACATGATTAATTATACAGTGTGATAAATATTAATGGTGGAGGAGTGGATCAGTGGTACATGACCAAATGTTCTATCAGTGTTTTAAAACAGTGTTTTAATATTAAATGGTGGGTGAACAAGAAAAAAGGGTGGGAGAGCACCATGCTACCACCTTTTCGGAGAAACACTGAATATGATGTAATATGCAGGAGTACAAATAGCAATTAGCCATTAGCCATTTTCCAGACAAAATAGTACATGTGGTTAGCAAGTGAAGTGTCTATATAGTCGGAGAAATTGTCTATTCAAAATTTATATATGTATATAGATGTGTTAATAATTGTATATGTACATACGTGTAGTGGTATTGTATATACATGTATGTATATACATGTAATGTATATATGTACGTACATGTAGTGTTACTACATACTACATGTATATGTGGTATTGTATACAACATGTATATGTACATGTGTAGTGGTACTGCATATATGTACATAGTATTGTATGTATTTTATGAATACACTTAGGATGTGGTGGCATGTACTACAGGCACAGTCAAAGTATAGTACACTTACTTCACTGTATAAATACAACACAGTGTAAGCTCATGTATGTGTTTTACTGTTCTATACTACGTCACTTATACAGTGCTATACTGTCCAGGTACCATACTGTACCGAACTGTACTTTACTGTACTGTATTGTACACTATTCTGTACCTAAATACATTATACTATACTGTACCGTACTGTACTATATGCACTATTCTGTACCTAACTATACTATACTGTACCGTACTGTATTATATTGTACACTATTCTGTACCTAACTATACTATACTGTACCGTACTGTACTGTACTGTACTGTACTGTACTATTCTATACTATATTACACTATTCTGTACCTAACTATATACATGTACATGTATACAGTACTATACTATATTACACTATTCTGTACCTAACTATATACATGTACATGTATACAGTACTATACTATATTACACTATTCTGTACCTAACTATACTATACTGTACCATACTGTACTGTACTGTACTGTACTGTACTATTCTATACTATATTACACTATTCTGTACCTAACTATATACATGTACATGTATACAGTACTATACTATATTACACTATTCTGTACCTAACTATATACATGTACATGTATACAGTACTATACTATATTACACTATTCTGTACCTAACTATACTATAATGTTACAGTATTGTACTATTTTGTACCGTATTTCACCATACTGTACTGTACTGTACTATACTTTACTGTACTGTACTGTACTGTACTGTACTGTACTGTACTGTACTATACTGTACTATACAATACTGTACTGTACTATACTGTACTATACAATACTGTACTGTACTATACTGTACTATACTGTACTGTACTGTACTGTACTGTACTGTACTGTACTGTACTGTACTGTACTATACTTTACTGTACTGTACTGTACTGTACTATACTGTACTATACAATACTGTACTGTACTATACTGTACTATACAATACTGTACTGTACTATACTGTACTATACAATACTGTACTGTACTATACTGTACTGTATTATAATATTATGGTGGGATTTAATTGTCCGCCACTGTACTATAATCATTATAATTATATATATATTATATAATTATACATAAACAAGTACACATGTGTATGGTATACACGATATGATATATATGATGTTAGACTTATACTGTGTCTATAATTGTATAATTATAATGTTAACTGAACAAATTATAACCTTTTCGTATCTGCGGAATGGTCTGATTTCTTTAACAGTCTCAATGGTGTGTATGATGAGAATATTAATAAATCATATGTTTAGAAAGGTATAATAATTGAGTGTGTGATGTTTGAATATATGAGAGGTTACATTCCTTTATAGTAATAATAGTAAACAAACGAGCTATATGGCAAAAACGTATCCCTTTGATTGTTTTGTGGGTCCATCATTCATTAATCAATGGCTCACTTTCTCATGCCTTAAGTACAACAGACTATAATATAATGGTTATATATTATTTGAATATCTATTCTTCTTACTTTCGTTAAGGATCGTATATTCATGTAGAACAACTGATAGTTCTAAATGATGACTTCCTCATGTCTGAAACTCAAAAACTCATTACGCTTACTTGCCAAAGACTCTTGCATCATCTTTGTTATTTGTTGCACTTTTACAATCTTTCTGAATCTTCTGAATCTTCCTGCTGGTCTGTAGCTCGAGTACACGTTCTATTATGTGCCACACCTATTAACTGACCGAATGATGAAACTTCGTTAATTACGTATACAATGCATACTTGTGTAAGTGACACAAGAATATATATATATATATATAAATATATATATATAAATCCCGTGAAAGTGGGATGCCCCTGTGGCAGATTATTGGTAATTCAAACTAAAGTTATGAACATTGTTCTGAGTTCATGGTGAACATGAATGACCTTTAAAACTCATTTCAGTGCAGTATTAAGTATGCACAATAGTTTAGTTACATTTCAACAAATACTAAACTACAGTGCTTACTAAATTGGAAATTGTTTTATAATGAGGAGTTTAGTTAGTTAATAAACTATAACTAGCTAAAAGTGTTTATTGTTAAAACTAACAAATGTTGTATACTTGATTTGTTCTGATTCTCATCATTACAAGAATGTTATAACATGCGGTTTAATAAAGCTAGGGATTAAATGGGCGAAGGTAAGGGGTGCCCTGGGATCCAGTGCTCCCACCCACCACTTAAAATTTTTAAAAGTGCTTATTACTAAAGCTAGGAATTGAATGTGGGAATGTAGGGGGTGCCCTGGGATCACACCCCCATCACCCCCTCCATACAAATTTGGAAGATAGAGACTAAATCTGTGAAAGTTCCACCTCCTCCTCCCACACCACCTAAACAAAAATTCCTGGATTAGTCTCTAAGAACAAGCTAATAATAAACTATTGTTCCAGTATACTATAGTTATATAAAATTATACATTTCTGCAAATCTTACAAGTGTCAATGATTGTGTCTGTATTTTGCAAACATAATTATATTATATGAAACTCAGAAAATGCATTTTAAAAGAATGAATGATCATTTGAATATTAGATATTCATTTTAGTACTGCTAGTAATGACAATACGAACTCGTTTTTTTACAAAAGTACACAGAAAATTAGAACAAATGATACACAGATCGTACATAACTTGGAAGACTTCCAGGACATTATTTTTACAAGAATTACTTCTACAAGGAAGTTTACACAACATCAAATGACTTCATAATATAGGTCCAGGATGCTTTTTTAAGTTAACCTGAAGGCTGGATTAGATTATTAAGGGATTTCACAGTTTCTTTCTTGTCAATTATTGTCTCCAGCTTTCATTTTCAATCTGCTTCCCTTTGGTGTTTTTATAAGCTCATATGGCACACCATTGGCCCAAAGAGCTTCTTACTTGGCACTGCACAGTTTTCTCTTTGGACCAGTGGCGCAGTTAATTATGATTATATTATCACTAACAGCATTACCTCTTTGTTAATTGTCTTAATATGTATTCCCCATGGCGCACACACTAACCATTGTAGAGCCAATTTGGCCCATGCTTCAAAATGTATCAAAAACCTCTGCTTCCCTTCAACAAATGTAGATATTTCTTTGATTAAAATGATATCAGTATGATTGACTGACCTATTTAGATACTTTTTAGTAAGAATAACAATGGCTTAGGTTGGCTCCACTGCTCTCAAAAACATTGGTACCTGAGTATTTATCACTGCCTAT